>CAUYQY010012372.1:0-47277 GCA_963574665.1 Propithecus deckenii coronatus
AGACAGAGTCTCACTCTGTTGCCCTGGCTAGAGTGAGTGCCGTGGCGTCAGCCTAGCTCACAGCAACCTCAAACTCCTGGGCTCAAGCGATCCTCCTGCCTCAGCCTCCCGAGTAGCTGGGACTACAGGCATGTGCCACCATGCCCGGTTAATTTTTTCTATATATTTTTAGTTGTCCAGATAATTTCTTTCTATTTTTTTTTAGTAGAGACGGGGTCTCGCTCTTGCTCAGGCTGGTCTCAAACTCCTGAGCTCAAACAATCCGCCCGCCTCGGCCTCCCAGAGTGTTAGTATTACAGGCATGAGGCACTGCCCCCGGCAGGAACATTTTATTTTTTCAATTTTTATTTATTTGTTTATTTACAGCTTAAGTAATAAAAATTTATTGAGAATTCCTGGGTTGGTGGTTATCTCCTTCCAACCTTGAGGGAGGGAGGGAGTGCTAGGAAGTCACTGAGAAATAACACAACACCCCTGGCCAACACGAAGGAGGAAAGTCATTCCCCAGAAAAAGGGCTGGTCTTCAGTTTCCGTAATCCAAGAGGGATAGTGAGGCCAGTGCGGGTACAGGGGACCATCGCATGGTACTGGGGGTGGGGGAGAGTATGCTGGACACCTAGCTGGCTCCTCAAAAACTGGAGAAGCAGATCCACTTGCTCTCTGAGGGTGAGTTCTTGATTCCCAGGCTCCTTACTTACCCTTAATGAGGCTACCACTTCTCCGGGTGAAACTTTCATCCTCCTGTAGGTTCAGCACAAGGTTGTCAGCAGTGAGATAGACACGATTCTATGATACGGCAATCGTCTTGGAAATGTTCTGGGCTGCCCGGATCTTGCGAAGTTTGATGTAGCCAGGGTCTTGATCAGCTTCTCCAAGGTGAGCAGGGTACGATTAAGGGTTCACACAAGGGCAGGTCTCATCCCTGGCCCCATTTTCACCACTCCCTTGCTCCAGTCCTCCTCTGAGCTGTCTCGATCCAAGGTTACACTTGCTCAGAATGCTCATGCCCAGCCCTACTTTGGGCCCCAAAGTGGACCTCCCTGCAGGCCGCTGCCAGGAACTGGGGGCAGCAACAGAAATGCAGGCAAGGCCAGTAGTGCTATTGATCTGGCCTTACAGAATAGGAACATTTTAAATGAAAAGTGTAACTAACCAGGAGGAGCAAGTATATATTTACATATCATTTCAGACTAAGCCCACATTATTTTTGATGATGTTACTAGGCTATTGGTTTAAAGTAATACATATATGCATATATATATATATATATGTATATACATATTTAATTTATATTTATTTATATGTAAAATGAAGACACAGTTTAGTCAATTAGTTATTAAAATGATGAACAAAAATAGTGCTGTTTTGACACTAAATGTATAGAATGTTGTCAAAAGAATGCCAAAGTCCAAACATTCAGGGTGCATGGTCCCAACTACTCAAGGGGCTGAGGTGGGAGGATCTCTTGACCTCAGGAGTTCAAGTGCAGCCTGGGCAAAATTAGCGAAATCCTATTTCTAAAAGGAAAAATAAGAACAATACCAAAGTCTTCATTTTGGGTCCTTTCCCAAAGCTGAGCCTTATCTATCTTCATATTTCCCAATTCCCGCTTCAAATATGTTCCTCTCCTGAGTAGCAAAGCTGTATAGCATGAGGCTCAAAGGCGTAAGCTCTGCGACTATTCAACTATGTTTGGAATTCCACTCTACCAGTCACTAACTATGTGACCCTGGCAAGTTATTTGTTCCCCATATCCTATAGTTTCCCTATCTGTAAAATGGAAATTATAATATGTTTAGCATTGTTGTGAGGATTGAATGAGTTACTACATTAAAACTATTTGGAGCAGAGCCCAATACAAATTAAAAACTAAACAAATATTAAATATTGAAATTAACATCGTTATGTTCCCTGTCTTGGCTAATAGCATTGTCATCTACTCGGTTGCACAAACTGGAAATCTGAGCAACAGCTTTACGTCTCACCTTTTCATCACATGTATATCATAAATAATTTGTAGACATATACCCTGGTCTACATCTTTAATGTTCAAGCTTTGATATAGGTCTTCAGTTTAAGCTTTAACATAAGTCCTCAGAATATATATAGTTATTCAGTAAATAAATATAAATCATCTGTCACCTGGACAATTAGAGTGTGTCTCATAACTCTCTCTAATCCCATCTGCCCACACTCAAATTTGTTTTCCACATCATTTATCATACATTTTTTCTGATATCCATATCTAATCATGCTATTTTTTTTTCCTAAAAGATTTGAAAGTTTCCAAGATAAAGTTTAGATTTCTCACTATTACACATCAAACTTAATATACAAGGTCACTGTTCTCTGAACTGGTTCTGCTTTTTCACACCTCACTGCCTTGCACTATTTTCCCTCCACCTCTCACTTGGAGTGCCTCTCCCTCACTTCTCTCCTTAATAACCATCCCCTCTTCTTCCCATCTTGCGTTAGTCACACCTCTCTTTTTGACCTTTTAGCATAAATATTCTTCAGTAACAACAAGAGCAACGATAACAATAGTTAATTAACATTAATATACAATTATGTGTCACACACTATTATAGAGACAGGTATTTCCTTACTGACTCCTGAAAACAATTCCATAATGTTAGCATCTTCATTTAACAGATGAGGAAACTGGAGCAGAAGAGTTAGGCACTTGTCCACGGCCACCTGGATGGTGAGATGTAGGGCAGGCTTTGAATCAATACAGTCTGATTTGAGAGCTAAATCTCTAAAATAATAAAGACAACTGCCACCCCACCTAGTACAGCACCCGTATAGTATAGCATATTATACTATCATAAAAATCAACATCTCTGTCTCTTCCAACATATAATATCTTCTTTATATTGACCATTCATATTAGACTCTTCATCTCCAGGGTCTAATTCAGTGGCTGGAATACATAATGTACAATAATTATAAAAGAACGAATGAATGAATGGATGAATCAATGAGATAAGATAAAATAAATAGTTTATAATGAATTAGCTTTCCTGTCTTGTGGAAATCATGTTTACTCATTTTTATATAAATATTACTATCCTTTATGTTTTTATTTCAACCTTGTTAGAGGAAAAACATAGGAAAATTAACTTTAAATGATACTGCTACAATTTAATTAATATTTGTCCAGCTCTATACAACCACGAGTAAATCATATCATGAAAGAGCCATGCTTGCTATTGTGAATAATGCTGCAATGAAGATGGAAGTGTAGATATCTCTTCAATATACTGGTTTTAATTTCTTTGATATATGTTCAGAAGTGGGATTATACAATTATTATTTGTCAATTAAAAACATAAGTAAGTTAAAATTTTAAAAAGGAAAATTGCTTGCTTTTATTTGTCAGTTTTCCAAATCCTAAAAGCACTAGTGTTAGTGCTTGCGTAGACTTTTAAAATAGCCTTTCATTAAATTGGGTTATTTGAAATCTAAAAGTCTGATCTCTTTTTCTAAGGTTGTTAAGATACAGCCACTGTAATAAAAAATCAGTGTAAGTGAAATTGTTTTAATATTTCAAAGTCAAGACTGGTAAAAACATATATTTAATTAGTTTAGTCAGTAGATTATAACTTCAGCATAATTTCCAAAGAATCTCATGGATATACTACAGAATGATCCCATTCAGCTGAATACATGATTTGATTCCTGCCTAGATTTCTGAAATATATTTTTCCTAGATCAGTGAGACCAGGTGCACTAGTGGTTTTTCAAAAAGTTAGATTTGGTTTTACAATATTCATCTGTCTTCATTGAACCTCTGATTGTCCAGAGGTTTTCAAACTCAATTTTATGTATGTCTTTACTTTTTAGTAAAGATATGAAATTAAAATCATATAATACATGTTTAACTGATATTTATTCATTTATTCAATTTCCAAACTTATTTCTAGAAAATAAAGATATAAAATCTTCTATATGTTTTATATTTTAGCTGGAGTTCAGGTAATTTTGTGTATAATTTCTTAATTTTCAAACATATGTGGATTTTTGTCTTCTTGCTATTAACGTCTAATTTAATTACATTTATCAAAGAAATACAATCTGTGTAAAATTAAGTTTTAAATAAAAATTTTATATGGAAAATTTCATTAGATCGTTTTCTATAAAACTCAAATTCTAGGAATCTTTTGTAAGAAAATAACTGAAAACGTACACAAAGATTTAGTCACAAGGACTTTCTATACATTTTTCTTTGTAAACACAAAAATTTTGAGAAAAATATTACATGAAATAAAAAAGTACAAATAAATTATTCTGTAGTTAAAAATCATGATGCAAATAAATTCAATAACATGTAAATATATTTAAAAATTAAGTGAAAATAATATGCTAAAAAGAATATATTTATTATGTTTTCATTATGTGGGTATACCTGGAAGACAAAACTCTGAAATTCTTATATTGTTGTATGGTAAATATTGCGATGATTTTTATTTATTTTACTTATCTACATTTCTAAAGTTTCTAACATGTATTACTTTTGTTTTTTAAATAGTTGTATTTTAAAGCCTTCTATTCATATAAACTATACATAAGACTAAAATGTTTAAGTTTCATTTAATTCCATCTACCCTGAGTGTTTAGAACAAACAGTAATGCAAGTAGAAACTTTCGTTGGCCTTGAAGAGGGAACAGTTGAAACTTTTGGTTCAAAACACATCAACAATTGCTGATATATTGAACACACACACAAATTTCTACTTTTGCTACTGAAAGTTATTTAAATTGTCCAGTCTTGACAACTCAACTTGACTCAAAACTTTGGGTTACACTAGACTTGCCTCTATATTCTCTAAAATTTTTAAAACAAAAGTGGACTCATTATTAACTCACATTTTCTAACAAACATTAATTGATGCATAATAAAACTTTAATATAACAATAGAAAAATTATACAAACTTCTGTAGAAGTTACAAGCTATGGGAGTCCGATATAATTTTTTTGACATCTGTTCTTATTCTGATTAATCTTTCCTCTGTGTATCAGTACTCTTCTACAGACTGAATAAATTTAAAATTTATTATTTAGTTTAGCCATCTTACTTGCAAGTCAGTGAAATACGAAATAAAGGAAAGAAATTGTACTTACTTGCTAATCAGTCTACATGACAAAATATAGACGCATGATGATGTAAAATGCTATTTATTTGATCCATAATAAAATGCTTGGTAATACTCTAAAGGAAATAGAATTTCATCCTTTAAAGGGCTTCAAACCTGAAGATTATTAAACTTAAACTTACTAAATTTAATAATCTCAGTTAAAATTTTTTATAATGTAGAATAGAATAGAAAAGTAGATTAGATGTGAGGGAAATCAGGTATCCCACAATATTTTGTTTGGAGTTTAAGCTTCTCTGGTATAAATAAATTATCTCAAATTGGGCAATGGAATGACAATGATTCATTGATATAAAAATATACTTTGGATTTATTATTAAATAACATTTTCAAAAAGATCATATGGTTCAGTTTTTAAAATGTGTCTATGGATATATGTTTATTGAAGTGGGGAGGGTATATAAAGATACATAGATTGTTATCAGATCATCCTGAACAATGGAATCATTAGTGATTTTATTTTCTTCTCTTTATTAATCTACTTTGAGCAATTTTATTATAATAAAAGTTATTTTGACATAAATTAGTCTAATTTCATGGCCATTTTATGCTGGAACCCTGAAACTACTAATTTTCTCTTCTGTGTACCATAAAGCTAATTCCCTAACCAAACAAGATCAGCAAAACATTTAGGGCCAATAATATTTTCTTATTATCAAATACCTACTTAAAATAAGTTTTATGCCTACAAATGTCATAAAATATTTATCTGTTTTGTTTAGAGACGTCCTGAAACAGCATGTATTATTTAGTATTACTTTGGTAAAATAGTCAATGCCGTAGGCAAAGATATAAAAAAGGGCATAAATATTAGAAAGGAAGAGAAAAATATCGTTATTGTAGCTATGATTCCCTCTCTGAAAAGCATACAAAAATAAACTGAAAAACTCTTGGGACTATTATATAGTTTAAGAGATGACTAGCAAAAAATACAATAGCAATAGCTTTTTAAATAACCAGTAAGAAACAAATAATTGAAACAAATCTGTTTGTCAAACACTTTAAATTGGCTCACTCAGCTATCATTTCAACAATTAATTTGCCTTCCCGTGTGCTACAAAGGCTTAAAATCTAATGTAAAATCCTATATTCTTTATTGCAAGATATAGGTATATGACTTAGTTTAGAAAAATCCTATGTACCTATACAAGATTTGGGTGCAGAATGAATTCCATGAGATACTCTCAACATGAGGGGAGTTCCCATATTCTGGCAAGCATGGTGATAGAGGCATCTGGCTCTTCTGAAGCAGCTATGATAGCAATTTGGCATCCAGTCCCGCCACCATCATTGGTGTGGAGCAAGAGATGCTGATAACAGAAAAATTTCCAAAGGAACATTCTCATCATGTGATTGGGCAGTTTTCCTGGCTGATTGTTCCTGTTGTGGTAACATCAAAACCTGATATTCCAGCATTCCCAGTGAGGCTGTGAGCTATCTGATATCTTAAAATAAATTGATTTCTACTTACAATAACAACATTTGACTTCATTTTTGACAACTAAAATCTTTTACTAATTCAATGGAGCATTATTAAGTAAATAAATGGATGGATGACAGAGAGACAATCTGAAAGGACATATATATGTTTATATAAATATTAACAGTGGGTATACTCTGGATCATGATATTCAAGGTAATTTTAATCCCTTTATTTTTTTAAATTTTTACTGTACTAACCATGTTCATTTGTCACAAAGAAATTACGCAATATAAAGTAGAAATACTAAGTCCACCCAGAGATTTTCATCAGTATGCAGTAATTAAATAGCAAGTAGTACCAAAAGCAGAATAATCTTTGTGGCAGAGACAGCCAGTTGTCTACCAAATATGTAATACACTCTCAAATAAAGACATATCTGTTGCCTCTTTATGGGGACACAGGAAGACTGCAGCTCTCTGCGTCCCTTGCAATTGGGTATGGACACATCGTTGTTCCAATGAATGTATTTTAAAAGGAAATGATGTGCACAATTCCCAAGATTGGCCCAAATAAACCACCCATGAGCAAGCTTCATGCTCTCCACTCCCCACTCTGCCCGATGATAATACCCCTAGTGACCTTGAAATCCACATGTTGAAGATGACAGGATATCCATCAGTCTGCTCTGTATGTCTGCACAGAGAAAAACCAGCCATCAACCTGAATAAGAGCCAGGACTACTAGATGAAAAAGAAAGAAACCAGTTTTATTAAGGTACTGGAATTAGGAGGCCCATTTGTCAACCTATGCAACATTAATACACTCTATACCTCTTTCATCATCTACCTTCTTTCTGGGCCTTGATCCCTTCAAATTAGGATGACTTGTGATGTTTTTCTATGAGTTTTACTTACTGTCCCCAAAAGATGCCAACCTTTAGTTCCTGGAGACTATTTCTTAAAAGCCTCATCTGCAATATAGCTCACCAAAATTGCTCAAAGCTTATAGAGTAATGCTGGCCCTTTCCTCCAGCTTGAATGCTAACAAATTATTTTTTATTATCTTACTTTTCTGTGGAAATTCCTATTATTTAGTCAAAGAATACTGATTGCCTGTTCTTACATTGACACATTTTACTGAAATTTTTATTTGGAATGATTTCTTCTTTTTTAATGAGTATTCTTTAATTTTTCTATAATAAACAGAAATTCCTTATGTCATATCTAATGAAAAATATATGAGCTTTATTAAAGATATCAAAGTTAAAATAAATATTTAACTCGCTGTTAACTTAAAAATTTTGAGTTACATTAAATTCAAGTTCAGGTACAGACAACAAATTTGTCCTTCCCAGCTGGCTTTAATTTCTCAGTAAAATCACATGCACAGGCCTGTCATATTCTCAAATGTCGGCAGGACAGCCTGCAATCAGAGAATGCTCTACCTTTCTAATTTTCGTCTTTAATTCTCTAACACCTTCTAGAATTAGGAACTGAAACACTGCCCCTTACTTCAAATCCTGAGATATATACAACTACTGAAACAAAGTTCCTACCCATGAGGGCCAAACTCCCAACTCTGGTTTTCAAAAGTCCCTAGATCACTCAAGGTCTGTCTCTACCACTGCCTGCTCTGTGCATGTTGCATGATTCCTCAAACAGATCAGCTCAACATCTCCACTCATATGTTTTTATTTAACGTTTGTATATGATGCTCTCCAGACCACATCTTTTATCGGAGGAATCCTAATTTCTTGGGTGCTCCCACCAAGCTCCTTGAGATCAGGGACTGTCTCATCTGTCTTTATATTCTCTATACCTCCTAGCAGAGCCGAATGCATAGTAATGATGTTTGCTATATTTTCTTGAATTAAATTGAGAAAATATCTAACTTTAGTCAACATTTCTACTTCTAACCTGCCACTAAAACCTTGATAATCCTAGGTAATACGAGCTCTTTCTTTCAAGAATAAGATATGGATGCTGGTGGCAAGAAATACTAGATTCCTGAATGGAATAAATGGAAAGAAAATTGTTTCTGAAATCACCAATAGGAATACCTTCAGAACAACAACACCAAAAAATTAACAGCAATTTCGGTAGCAAAAAATCAGGAGTTTTCAGATTTAGATATGTTTCGACTAACAAGATTGATAGAGAACCTAATTAATTTTTCAAACATCATGTCAACAAACATATCCATGCAAACATGGATATACTGCATAGAGGTGAAGAAGGTATATATATTGGGAAGTATATACCATGCTTCAAATACCTCACTGAGACTGTGATTTTGGAATAAAATATATTCTTTGTATTAAACTAATTATAGTCAAAATGACTGGCACCTTCACACAATCCATTACCAATCCTAGAAGTGTAGTCTCTGTACAGAAGTTCTCTCGGTTTAGTTGATACTCTGGGTTATATACAATGACAGATATTTTTGAAATTTTATGATCTATCGTGAGTAGGAGGTTTTATAGTCTTATCAGGTATAAGAGTTATGTATAATGCCACAAATATTTGTCTTTATCACAGAAAGCTTAAACTTAGGGAGGAGGTATATAACTTTTCTTGTTCTATTTAATCTCACTGAGTTACTATGTTTTATGTTTCAAGAGAAACTGTACACTGAGAAAGCGAAACAACATTAAAATAACATTCATCGGGTGTCCAGGAGGTGGGAGGGGGTAGGAGGGGGTGGGTATATTCCCACCTAATGGGTGCGGTGTGCACTGTCTGGGGGATGGACATGCTTGAAGCTCTGACTCAGGTGGGGCAAAGGCAATATATGTAACCTAAACATTTGTACCCCCGTAATATGCTGAAATAAAAAAATAATAAAAAATAAAATAATAACTAAAATCTAAAAATGATATTTAATTTTAATTATCTGGACTTTTTTTAGTTTATAATTTTCATCATAGTTTTAATAAAAAGCAAGAAAACTGATTATGGTAAAAATATGCATATTTATCACTGACTTTCACTCCAACAGAAGGAATTTCTATATTGTGCAAATCTAGGATTTTGCTTTCAAAAAATTTAATTAAATGTTTCATATATATGCAATGGAATATTATTCATCCAAAAGAAAGAATTAAGTTCTGATACATACTATAGGATAAAACTTGAAAACATGTTAGAGGAAATAACCAGATACAAAAGGGCAAATGTTGTATGATTTCACTCACATGGAATATCTAGAAAAGGCATCTTCAAAGAAATAGAAAGTATTAATAGATTAGAGGTTACTAGGGCCTGGAGAGGAGTGAATAGGGAGTTATAGCTGAATGGTTACAGAGTTTCTATTTGAACCAATGAAAAGGTTTGGAACATAGATAGTGGTAATGGTTGTACAACATTATGAATGTCATTAATATCACTAAACTATACACTTAATCATGGTTAAAATGGCAAACATTATATTACATATTTAATCACAATAAAAAAACTTGAAGAAATTGAAAATAATGATTACTGACATAGCCAAAAAAAAAAGCATAGCATTGAGTTTTACGCCTGTTAGTACCCTGATATTTTAAATTTAGATTAAAATTTTTATTCCTGTTTCCAAATGTAATCAAGAAATGAGAATACTTCAAATAGCTTTACAACTGATATTGACTAGTTATTATGAAAAAAATTGGCTTTTTGGAAATAGATAACTATGAAATTTCTATGCAATCTATGCTACAATTTTAAAAATTCCTTCCCAAATACCAATGGTTAGATTTTTTATTAACATTTGTATAAATGTAGGGGGTACAAGTGTACATTTTTTGCATGGATATATTGCATAGTCAGGTGAAGTCAGCACTTGTGTATACATCACAAAAATAATGTACATGGCACCCATTAAGTAATTTCTCATCATTCACCCTCTTTCTATCCCCCAACACTTACCTTCTGAGTCTTCATTGTCTATCATTCCAGTCTCTACTTCCATATGTACACATCATTTAGCTCCCACTTAATAAGTGAGAACATGCGATATTTGTCTTTCTGTGTCTGAATTGTTTCACTTAAGATAATGGACTTTAGGTTTATACATGTTGCTGCAAATAACATGATTTTTTTCTTTTTATGGCTGAATAGAATTCCATTGTGTATGTATACCATATTTTCTTTATCCAATCATCTGTTGATGGACACTTAGGTTGATTCCATGACATTGTTATTGTGAACAGTGCTGCAATAAACATACAAGGGCAGATATATTTTGATATAATGGTTACTTTTCCTTTGGTTACATACTCAGAAGTGGGGTTACTCGATCACAGAGCCTTTCTACTTTTAGTTCTTTGAGAAATCTCCATACTGTTTTCCATACAGGTTGTACTAATTTACTTTCCCACCAATAGTGCATGAGCATTCCTTCTTCTACACATCCTTGCCAAAATTTGTTAATTTTTCTCTTTTTATTATCAACAATTCTGACTGGCGTAGCATCAGAAATCTCATTGTAGCTTTAATTTACATTTCTCTGATGATTAGTGATGACCATTTTTTATCACAAGCTTGTTGACCATTTATATGTCTTCTTTTGAAAAATGTCTGTTAATGTCCTTAGCCAACCTTTTAATGCGATTATTTGGTTTTGTGGTAGTTGTTGTTGAGTGTCTTATAGATTCTGGATATTAGTTCCCTATTAGATGTATAGTTTGCAAATATTTTCTCCCACTTTTCAGGTTGTCTGTTCACTCTGTTGATTATTTCTTTTGCTGTGCAGAAGCTTTTGTGTTTAATAAAGTCCCATTTGTCTTTTTTATGTTTTTGTTGCCCTACTTTTGAGGTCTTAGTCATGAATTCTTTACCTAGGCCAATGAATGTCCAGAAGAAATTTCCCTAGGTTTTCTTTTTTTCTTTTTATTTTTTGGGGTTTTCTTCTAGTATTTTTATAGTTTGGGTCTTAAATTTAAGTCTTTAATGCATCTTGAGTGGTTTTTTGTATATGGTGAGAGATAAGGGTCCAGTTTCCTTCTTCCTCATGTGGCAATCCAATTTTCCCACTATCATCTATTGAAAAAGTACCCTTTCCCTAGTGTATGCTCTTTTTGACATTGTCAAAGATCAGTTGGCTGTAAGTATGTGGCTTTATTTCTGGATTCTCTATTCTGTTCCATTGATCTATGTGTCTATTTTTATACCACTACCATGCTATTTTGGTTACTATAGCCTTGTAGTGTAATTTGAAGTCAGGTAATGTGATGTCTCCAGCTTTTTCCTTTATGCTTAGGATTACTTTGGCTATTTGGGCTCTTTTTAGGTTCCATATAAACTTTAAGATTGTTTCTACTAATAAAGCCAAAAATGAAATTGGTATTTTCATAGAGATTGCATTGAATCTGTATATTGCTTTGAGCAGTATGGTAATTTTAATGATGATTACACTGAATTTATACAATCCATGGACATGAGATGTTTTCCATTTGTGTCATCCACAATTTCTTTCATCAGTGTTTTGTAGTTTTCATTGTAGGGATCTTTCACCTCCTTGGTTAAAGATATTCCTATGTATTTGATTTATTTATTTATTTTTATAGCTACTGTAAATGGGATTGCCTTCTTGATTTGGTTCGCAACTAGACTGTTATTGGTGTATAGAAATGCTACTGATTTTTGTACATTGATTTTGTGTCCCAAAACTTTATGGAATTCATTTACCAAATCTATGAGCTTTTTGGTGGAGTCTTTAAGTTTCTCTAGATATACAGAGAACAGGGAAAATTTGGTTTCTTCTTTTCCAATTTGGATGCTTTTTATTTATTTCTCCTGTCTGATTGTTCTAGCTAGAATTTTCAGTACTATGTTGAATAGGAATGATGAAATTGGACATTCTTGTCTTATTCCTGTTCTTAGAGGGAATGCTTTCAACTTTTCCTTTTAGTACGTTGTGGTCTGTGATTTTGCTGTACATGACATTTATTATTATTATTAGTTTGCTGGGAGTTTTTATCAGGAAGGGCTGCTGAATTTTATCCAATACTTTTTTTTGCATCTACTGGGGTGATCATATGGTTTTTGTCCTTAATTCTGTATAAGTGATGTATCATTTGATGATTTGTGTATGTTGAACCATCCTTGCATCCCTGGCATAAAACCCATTTGATTATGGTATATTCTTTTTTTTTTTTTTTTTTTTTTTGATGTGCTATTGGATTCAGTTTGCTAGTATTCTGTTGAGGATTTTTGTGTCTATGCTCATCAGGAATATCAGCATCTAGGTTTCTGCATATTGGTGTGTAGTTTTCTTTTTTATTATATTCTTGTCTGATTTTTGTGTCTGGGTGATACTGGCCTTGTAAAATGAGTTGGGGAAAGTTCCCTCCTCCTCAGTTTTTTGAACAATTTCAGGAGAATTTGTATTAGTTCTCCTTAGTATGTTTAGTAAAATTCAGCTGGGAATCCATATGGACCTGGGCTTTTTCTTTTGCTAGGAGATTTTTCATTACTGATTCAATATCACTACTCATTATTGGTTCAGGATTTCTATTTTTTTCCTGGTTCAATCTAGAGGGATGTATGTTTCCAGGAATTTATCCATTTTCTCTAGGTTTTTTAGTTTGTGAGTGTATAGTTAATCATAATAGTCATTGATAATCTTTTTTATTTCTGTGGTATCAGTTGTAATGTCTCCTTTTTCATTTCTGAGGCTGCTTAGAAGAAATTTGCCTTATCTGCAAAGAAACATATAGATTGAAATTAAATGGATAGACAAAGATATTTCACGCAAATGGAAACCAAAAGAAAACAGGAGTAGCTATACTTATATCAGATAAAACTGACTTTAAATCAAAAATAGTCAAAAAACAAAAGACAAAGATAGTAATTATATAATAATAAAGGGATCAATTCAACAAGAGAATGTTACAATCTCAAATATATATGCACCAAACACAGGAGTGTCCAGATTCATAAAACAAATATTACTGGACCTAAATAAAGAGATAAATAACAATATAATAATAGTGAGGCACTTCAACACCCCACTCACAGCACTAGATAAATCAGTAAGACAGAAAATCAATAAAAAAAATTAGACTTAAATTGGATTTTAAACCAAATGAACCTAGCAGGCATTTACAGAACATTCTACCCCACAACTGCAAAATATACATCACCACATGGAATTTTCTTTAAGACTGGCCATATGTTGGGTCTCAAAACAACTCTCAAATTTTTGAAAATCAAAATCATATCAAGTATCTTCACATACTACAGTGGAATAAAACTAGAAATTAAGACCAAGAGAAACTTCAGATACTGTACAAATACATGGCAATTAAACATGCTCCTGAACAATATTTGGGCCAAAAAAGCAATTAAATTTCTTTAATGAATTAAAATGGAAACACAACATATCACAACTATAGGACACAGAAAAGCAGTACTAAGAGGGAAGTTTGTAGTGTTAAACACCTACATCTGTTAAATAAAAAGTAGAATTATCACAAATTAATAAACTAAGATCACACCTCAAGGAATTAGAAAAACAAGAACAAATCAAGCCCTAAGTTAACAGAAGAAAATAAATAATAAAGATCATAGCAGAACTAAATAAAATAGAGACCAATTTAAAAAATTACAAGTGATCAACAAAATGAAAAGTTGGTTCTTCAAAAAGATAAACAAAATTGATAAATTATTAGGTAAACTAACCAAGAAAAGAAAAGATCCGAATAAATAAAATCAGACATGGTCAGAATTTTGCAGCTGGCGGAAGAATCACTGATTGAAGAAATCAAGGATTTCTTTGTGGGGGCCAAAATATAAGCTCAAGAGATTCAAATACATGAATAATCTTATGAAACTGTTAAAATATATTTTAAAAAATAATATAAGACACAACACTGAGTGATATATGAAATAGAAAATATAAAATAAGAAATAAAGAGAACACTATTAACAAATAAAAAAGCAATTAGTTTTAATAATCATTGCTCACTACATTTGTACTGATATTCAATTTCAAGAGAATTTTTTGAAATGATACTTGACATTTTTTATGAACAAAAAATAATGGAGGTAGCCAAGTAGAAAGAAACACAAGAATTAGTGTGAAAAAGTAGTCATCTGGTCACCCTTCCTCTGGTAAATCATGAAGACATTCAGGGTTGTTAAAATTTAACTGTGAAAGTTTAAGTGTTCAATTATTTGTTTGAGGCATCAGCGAGTTCATAGCCCTGGATCAAGTGGGATTTTTTTGGTGTGTGGAATGGGTTGAGGGCTTCTGTATAGGATTATATACTATTTTGAAGAGAATATGATATTCATTTAGGGAGGTTATTCCTTTTCTCTTTTTCAGGCCATTTTGCAGGCACTTTTACATATGTGTGTGTACACAAAATATTTCAAGTCTAATCCAAAGGTTAATTTTTTTTTTCTTGAATCCCATTGCTTTGGTTAGGTAGGTTTAAACTATAGTGTAAGGAATCAATCATTTTCATATTTTTTTCATTGGCCCCAAAGCCCCTTTCTCTCTCATAATTTAATATTGTCAAATCTTCAAAGTTTCCTCTAATGGATTCTAAAAATGAGACTTTGGCAGTTGGCACCATAACTTGTTTCAATGCCACCGAATCTTTCCCAATCTTTATTTATTTATTTATGGTCAGTACAGTGATCTTTCCCTTTCATTTTCCACTAGAGAAACCCTGAAAAATCATTTAAAAGCTTCTGCCACTTTTCATTGATAGATTACTTTACCTTATGCAGCAATACCTTATTCTCTAAAGATTTAGAAACGGAATAAATTTTTCACTCTTGGATACAAATTCTGTGTCGATTTCAATTATATAAGTGATATGATTCAGCAAGTGTCTCGTATAATAGCTCTTTAATCCTTTTATGCACAAGCTTGACTTCATCATGGGAGAAGAGTTATTTCTATCCATGTTTTTCTGCCAATCCCAGCTAGGTTTAGCAGAGTTGTGCACCCTTGTGTTCTTCATCTCTTTTGAATTTTCTTCCTTAATGTTTGCATTCCTCACATCCCACCTGGACCAACAGCAATCTTTTGAAGAATTAAGGTACAAAAGGGAGTAGAATTTTAAAGCATAAACAACACAAAAGTTGACAAAAATATTTTATTTTATTATAGAATGTGAAAGAAAATTTTAAAACTCTCTCCACCAGAACAGCTTAAATTTGCAAAAGGAATTGATAAGATAGTACAGAGAGTTTCAAAATACCACACACACAGTTTTCTCCATTATTAACATCCGACATTAGTACATTTGCTACAAATAATGAACCAATATAAATACATTATTATTATCTAAATTCCATAGTCCATTCAAATTTCCTTAGTTTTTACCTAACAAAATTCTGGTATTTGAAGGATAGAAGTTGAGAAGTATATGTTATGTATACATGTACCAATGTATACATATTTCAGAATGTAGAATCAACAGATGCCGTCTTACATAGGAAAATTTAAAAAAACTGTCCACATTATTTTTACTTAACATTATAAGCATTGTTAATATGAAAAACACCTCCCATAAAGAAAATAAAAGACAGAAAATAAAACAAAGAAAATATAGATCCTATGGTAAAAGTAAGTAAATAAAAGAAATAGTACTAAAAGAAAATACAACATAAACTTAGATGATAAAATTTAAACAAAACTGACATATTAAACAAAACATATTAAAACAAAAACAGCCACAGAAACAGTAGTGATATAACACCGCTTGTTTTATCCTGGATAGAGCTAAAACCCATTCTACTAAGCGCAGTATCACAAGAATGGAAAAACAAGCACCACATGTACTCACTATCCAACTGGTATGAACTAACCAACACTTAAGTGCACATATAGTAACAATGTTGATCGGGTGTCAGGCAGATGGGAGGGGGGAGAGGGGGATGGGTATATACATACCTAATAGGTGCGGTGCACACTGTCTGGGGATGGACACTCTTGAAGCTCTGACTCGGGTGGGGCAAAGGCAATATATGTAACCTAAACATTTGTACCCCTGCAACGTGCTGAAATAAAAAAAAAAAAATTAAAACATATACAATATAAATTTCCCTAAGAAAAGATATTGCAAGACTGTACTTTCAAAAATTCCCAATGATATGCCATTTTAAAACCAAAGATTAAAACAACCTAAATGCCTATTAATAGAAGATATGCTTAAAAATATTGTATAATCAATGGAATTCTTTATATTCACTAAAGAATAACATGGATTCGTGCTTACTAATCTGAAGGGATGCAGAATGGATACATAGATAAAGCAAGTGGAAGTAAAGTATATATAATGTGATTTCATTTATGAAAAAACAAAAGGGAGCCGTTCCAGACTCTCCAAAATATGAAACACTGACTGAGAAATCTGAATTCAAAGTACTTGTTTTATAACAAAAATACAGGTTCCAGAAGAATTGGAATACTTTCTTGAGGAATAAGACAAGTGGCAATATCAGAACACTGCCTGCTGTGCTTGAGAATCAGACCGAAGAGAGACGGATAACAAAAAGCAGCATTGTCCTCAAGCTACGATAGTCTAAAGCACTGAAAAGCCCTATACCCTTTATCCTAGGCAATTGGGGAGACAAATATTTATTGCACAAACATAAAATCAGAACAGAGATATCTTTGAGTGTACTGGCAATGAACTAGCTGGAAGCTGTGACTCCCACTCATTCTAGTGGAGTGGACTGCAAAGGTAGCAGTCCCCCAGGCCTCCAGGTGTTGCCATCGCAATATAAACAGCTCTTTTGAATAAACAGTGCTCCAGATTTGGGGATAAAACCTCCTCCTGAGCAGCTGGCACCTAATCTGACTACTTCTCCACCCTTTTACAAACATTCTCAAGGGTAGTCTCACTACAGTCCTGTAAAAAATTGGAATAAGAAGGTGACAGGGCCCATTTCCTGGACCACAGTGTTCTTTAAAATTTCTTGTTGTACCTTAACCCCTGCATACTTCTCCAAGGGAAAAAAAGAGTATGATCAACTGCATGATGCATCTTATTGTCCCTCTGATAATAAACTTAGCCAATAACGCCTGATATTTTTTGCCTATACCAGGTGGCAGTGTGACCTACCTCTCTGCAGAACTGTAGGGAAAACAGACAAATTCAAGCTGTTGTTCTTTTTAAAATATTTATATCCCATTTAAGCATCACAGTTCTATCGGTGGCACATAACAATTAATTAGGTCATAAATTCACTAGTCGCATTTTAGTGTTCTTAATACGATTTCAGAGAAACCAAATTCTCATCAGCAATACATCCACAAATCATATTTTAGAATGTTACTTCTTAAGATTATACTTTCGATTTTTTATTAATTCTAATTGCATGCAATTTGAAAGGGCACAATTTTCTAACATTGACATCAAGCTCCAGGGGTGCACCAAATCTAGCCCTCAATCTCTCAAATGCTATATGGAAAATTTGCCAATAATATACCATTGAAAATCCTCTCTAGATATAAGATTCATAAACTTAAGAAAAAGTTGAAATATACACAAGCTATAAGTGATAATCATTATTTAAATAGTAGAAGTGTAATACAATGATTTATCTAAATTCTGAATTACACTTACTGCAATAAATAATAATTATATAGTAGATAGTGTACCTTAATTAGGTACTACTTTAGCTAAGAGACCAAGCAATACAGTTCTTCAAGCAAAAATGAAAGCTTATTATCCTCTTTCATGTAACAGCCTCAGGTAGAGGGCTACCAGAGGTAATCCTGCTCTATGAGGTCATGCAGGAATGCAGATCCCATCTACCCTGCTATGTTACCATGGCCTAGGTCAATGTTTCTACCTACATGATCACAACTATTTCACACCATAAAATTCATATTTTAGTATGAGCTGAGGATAGAAAAAGAGGTGGATGGTGTCTTAGTCTCTCAGGCTGCCATAAGAAAATACTACAGACTGGGTGGCTTAAACAATAGAAATGTATTCTCCCACGGTTCTGAAGACTAGAAGTCTGACATCAGAGTGCCAACATGCTCAGGTTCTGATGAGGGTTCTCTTCCTGACTTGCAGGTAGCCTCCTTCTCACTGTGTCCTCACATTTCAGGGAGGGAAGGAGAAAAAGGGGGAGGCGGGGAGCAAGTAAGTTCTCTGGTATCTCTTCTTATAAGGGCACTATTCCCATCATGAGGGTACCACTTTTCATGATCTCATCTAAACTGATTTATCTTCTAAAAGCTCCATCTCCAAATGGCATCACATTGGACTTCATCATGTGAATTTGGGGAGGACACAATTCATTCCATAGCATTCTCCCATTGGCCCCCCAAATTTGTGTACTTCTCACATACAAAATACAATCATTCCATCCCCAAAGCCCCAAAAGTCTTAACTCACTTCAGCATCAACTATAAAGTCTAAACTCTCATCTAAATATCATCTAAATCTGATATGGGTGAGATTTGAGGTGCAATTCATAATGTGAATCTGTGAATTCAGACAAATTATGTGCTTCCAAAATACAACAGTGGGATGCATAGGATATACATTTCTATCCCAAAAGGGGGAAATAGAAATGAAGATAAGGGCGATGAGTTCCAAGCAAGTCCAAAACTGAGCAAGGCAAATTCCATCCGATCTTAAGGTTAGAGAATAATTTTCTTTGATTTGATGCTCTACCTGCCAGATTTACTGGATAGTCCTGCTTCAGGACCTCCTGAGCTGTGGTCCCACCTCCATGGATCTTCCATGAAGGGACCATGCCCCCAAGGCTCTGGGAAGCCTTGGCTCCACAGTTCCACAGGGCAGTCCCACCCCCATGGCTCTGCAGGGTGTCCAGCCCCCAGGGTTTGGTCAGAGGCTGTCTGGCCTATTGAAACTGAGTTGTTGGTCCTGATGATCTCTGAATTGCCTTTAGAATCCTTCTTCCTTCTTGAGGGATAGTGTATGTTCATAGCTGAATGGCTACATGGTCCCATCATGCAGGATCTAAGACATCTGACAGCCTTTCTTCATTTCATCCTATCTCTACCCACTTTGATCTAAGCTATCAGTGGCTCAGCTCACATAATCCTATGAGTTATTTATTGAGTGATAGTACAGCCATACCTTTGGTGTTCTCTTCTGAACATGTCTCCTCATTTTTTGCAATATGGACAGGCTGAGAAATTTTTAAATCTTTACATTTTGATTCTTTTTTGCTTAACAATTTATTCTTCAATCATCTCTCTCTTGCACTTCACTATAAGCAGCCAGGAGAAACCAAGCTGATCCTTAAACTTTTCTTAGAAATCTCCTCAGCTAAATATCTAGTTTTACTCCTTGCAAGTTCTACTTTCCACAAAAAACTAGAACACAGTTGGGCCACGTTCTTTGATATATACAGCATATATATATATATACTTTCCTTCAGTTTCCAATAATATATTCCACATTTCCCTCTGAGACCTCTCCAGAATCACCCTTAAAGTCCATATTTATGGCATGAAATATGGACATTACTGTGGAACTGGTACCCATTACCCAGTTTCAAAGCTACTTCCACATTTTTAAATATTTGTTACAGCAGCAGCCCACTTCCGGTATCAAAATCTGTGTTAATCTGGGTTCTCCAGATAAAACTTAGTAGGAGGTCTAGTAGAAACTCTTACAAGAACGCAAACACAAACACACACACTCACACCTGTATGCACACACATATACATATATGCATATATAAAGAAATTTACTATAAGGAAATGGTTCATGCAATCATGAAGGATGAGAAGACTCAAGATCTTCAGTCAGCAAGCTGGAGATCAAGTAGAGTTGATGGCGTAGTTCCAGTCTGTGTCCAAAGGCCTGAGAACCAGGACGGCAAAATAAATTTCAGTCTAAGTGAGGAGAAGACTGATTCTCCAGCTCAAGCAACCAGGTAGAAGAAGTCTTTCTTTAATCTTAGGAGGGCCCTTTTTGTTCCCTTCAGGGCTTAAATTGATTGGATGGAGATTGACTTTACTAGAGAAGGCTGTTTTGCTTCACTCAGTCTTCCAATTCAAATG
Source organism: Propithecus deckenii coronatus (assembly GCA_963574665.1). Classification (NCBI taxonomy): domain Eukaryota; kingdom Metazoa; phylum Chordata; class Mammalia; order Primates; family Indriidae; genus Propithecus; species Propithecus deckenii. The sequence continues at coordinate 20,576 of CAUYQY010012372.1, forward strand.
TTAAACTCGTACAGAAATGCCATGACAGACAAATTCCAAATAGCATTTGAGCAAATGTCTGAGCATCCTGTGGTCAAATTGACACATAAAACTAACCATCACCAGTGGTGAAAACATTTCTCTTTATAGATTGTGACCTCTTGTAAGTTATCACATAAAACTTCCTTCACATGTAGCATATAGCTTTATCTAATCTAAGGGAGGTCAGGAAATGTAGCCTATAGCTGGGTGGCCATAAATTGGACTTAAACTTGGAGGTTTCTGATACTGCAAGAAAAAAGAGAAGAGCTTATACTAGAAACAATCTCTCTGTGTGTGCATGAACATACATGTGTGTGTTGTAGATTTTTACCCTAAGTTGTGTACCCAGAATAGCGCTAAAAAGGTCCTTTATACAAACACATTCTGAAAATTTTCATTTTTAAGAGGCCACTGACAAACTTAGCAGATGGCAAGATATAAAATGTTTTATTATGTTCTCCTTGTCTAAATCTAATAGTCTAATTTAAGGTACCTTTTCTTATTTCAAGATTCTCTACCTAGTCCATGCCCTTCCCCCCTGCAAAAAAAACTTAGCAAAAAGAGAAAGGATTTGCTCTTCATCCCAAATTAATCTCAAACAAATGAAACCCATGAGTACTTGGGCATCTCCTGTGTTGCAAACACCCAACCACCACCCCAACTATTCTTCTCAGAGCAATCCTAAGGACAGTAAGCTACTCTGACCAAATGGCACTAAAGTTGCATTCATGCACCCAAATCCAAATAGACATTGGGGATTACATTTACTGATGTTTACACATTTCTTCTTTGTACAGTACTGTTTCAAACTTTTCCATTTTTCTCCAACCCCACTAACATTTCTCCTCTGGCCTCACTTTAAGCAAATATAGTAAGCATTCTCTAAAATCTCTTCTGCTGATCTCCAGCTCCTGGTCTTTATGTCTTTGTATGATCTCTCCCTTGGAATGTTGGCTAAACCTAGTGAACCTTGACTTGCTTCTAACAAAAAGAATACAGGAAAAGTAAGAGGATGTCTGTTCAGAAAATTTAGAGCAAAAAGACTGTAACTTCCCTCTTGCTATCCTGTTTCTTGCTCTCTACTGGATCATTCGCTCTGGAGGAAGTAAGATGCTGTGTGATGATGATTTCTTCGCATGCTTCATTTTTTGAAAAAATGATGTAATCAAATAAAATTACCCTATCTTTCTACAAATTCACCTCCTACCCTTTATATTCTACATATTGTCCCCCTGGTGCCCCCTGCATAGGAAGAAACACTTCTGGTCCTATCTGAGGCTAAGCTTCCACTTCCAACACTTCAGATTCCTCAAGGACTTCGCTTTGATAATTATCACCCTTGTTTGTCACATAACGAATTTATGCCTGGCTGTTGTACCATTCCCCATAATGTACAAGACTGCCTTATCATAGTCCATCTCTAGGAAAACAAGCAAACAAGAGCTCTCTCAACCCCAACTTCATCTACAATCCTATTTTTTAATTCATTTTCACAGTAAAACTCTTGGAAAGAAGAAACATATATACTCACAGTCTGCAGTTCTTCAACTCTCTGCACTATTTGACATTTTTGGCTATTCTCTCCTTATAAAACACAGTTTCCTATGGTTCTGAGATCCTACACATTTCTGTTTTTTCTTCTAACTCATCAAGATTTTTTTTTTTTTTGTATTTTCTCCTTCCCTTCCAGACTTCTGTATGTCAGAGTGCCCTACCTCTTCTCTACCTACCTTCTCTACCTAGATGGTTCCATATTTGGTATTAAATAATGAGCGATTGAGCCATGTGAAGACATGGAGGAGACTTAAATGCATATGACTACATGAAGGAAACAGCCTAAAAAGGCAACATAATGTATGATTCCAACTATATGACATTCTGGAGATGGTAAAATATCAGTGATTATCAGGGGTTGTGGAGGGAGAGGGATGAATAGGTAGAGTACAGAGGATTTTTAGGGGACTGAAACTATTTGGCACAATACAATAATGGATACATGTCATTACACATTTGTCAAAATCCATAGAATTTACAACATCAAGAGTGAACCCTAAACTAAACTGTAGACATTGGGTGATAATAATCTATCAGTGTAGGTTCATCAATTATAAATATGTAGCACTCTGGTGAGAGATGTTGATAATGAGGGTGGCTGTGCATGTGGGAGTGGGGGCTGTGTGGGAACTCTACCTTCTGTCAATTTTGCTATAAACCTAAAACTGTTCTAAAAAATGAAGTCTAATTTTAAAAAGGGAGAATGCACTCATACATTACTAGTATAATTTGAAATTATTTTTAAATGAGTTGTTAGTCTTAAGTATATTCTGAATTTACAAATTGATTTTAATTCTTAGTATGATATTAATAATAATACCAAAAGAACAGAGGATCTAAAAAAACAGTAATAAAAACCCTGAGGGGAAGAGACAAAAGTTGAGAACACAATATTAATAAATCAACACAAGGAGTTTATAATTTAAGAAAATAACAAGACATATTACTATCACAAGCATAGTCATTTTTAATATCTTATGAATGCTGATAAACACAACAGATAACATTTATGAAAGGTTCACTCTATGCCAGACATTCTTGCTAAAAGTTTGGTATGCAATAACTCTTTTAGTCATTATAAAAAAATCCCATAAAATGGGCATTGATATTTTATTTTCATTTTATAGATGAGAGAAGTGATAAAGTATGTTAATAGATTTTTTAGAATAGAAATATCCTTACCTTCTTGGAAAAATAAACACACTGGGTGATGACATAGTAATGTCCTGCTATGGTTTGATTGTTAATATTTAAACTAGGATTTTGCATGATGCTGTTAAGTGATATTGGTCTAAAAAGTGTATATGATATTTAATCTTCAATATCTTTATTTATTTCATGTTAATGTGGACACATACAGATTAAGTATTGAGATTCCTATTAATGGTGGGCTTCATGCTATCTCCTTGAATATCTTATAATTTGTGATTTAGGAATGTTGGTGATACTTGGTACATAGATGCTCATAATTGCTTTGTTTCCGTAGAAAGGTGTCTGTTCTTGTTATCATCATAAAATATAATTCTTTATTTTGTTTAACAAGTTTCTGGATTTATGCCACTTTTTTCTCAGATTAATATTGCAACTTCTGCTTACTTTTTTTTTGTATTTTCATGGTATATGTTTGCCCATAGTTTTATTCTTCAAATGAATAGGTAGAGCACAAAGTAGGGGAGTGAAACTATTCAGCATGATATAATAATGAATACATGTCATTACCCAATTGTCAAAACCCATAATTCACAACATTGATAGTGAACCCTAAAGTAAACCATAGACATTTTATTATTGTAGATATAAAACAGAGAATCCTGTTTTCTTTGTGATTCAATCTAAAAATCTTTATAGTTTCCATAGGATATAAGATAATTGCATTTACATTTATTGATATGATGGATATGTTTGCTCTTGGTTCTACCATATTGTTTTATGTTACGTTTTTGCTCCTTATTACTTTGTAAAATTCCTTCACTCTGTGGTCTGTTTCTTTTATTTTTTTCTCTATGTGTGTATTCTTAATATTTACAAAGATTTTTATTTTGTTCTTTGTAACTTCTGTAATTATTTCTAAATTAGCTGCATTTCTCTATTTTTATAGACTGTATCTGTTAGTTCATTAAAATAGACAATGACAAAAAATTAGTGTTTCCTATTCCTCCATCCCTTCCTGCTTTACTGTAGAATTTATTCAATATTATCTTGATTATAGTATACCTTTGTATTGTTAAATTTTAGACTACTTATTTGTTGCTTTAGGTGATTTTCTTGGACTCTCAGCTATTAGACAATGTCTTTATATCCCATCTTCTTTGCCCGTCTCATTCAAATTTTGTTGGAATATATCATTTTTATATTGTCAGGGTCTATGAGGTTTATATCACATTCTGTTGCTTTAATTCACATAGATTGACACTTTAGATCAACAGATATTAATAAATATATTCAATGTATTAGCATGAATAATCAGTCCTCAATGCAGCAAATCTCTTCTATTTATCTCTTAGAAAGTTGAATTTCATTCTCTATTCTAGTGATTTCCTAAAGACATGTCACATTTGTGAGAATAATATTCCGAGTTCTTACATGTTCAAAATTGTTTGTTTATACCTATTATACTTGGAGAACTATTTGGCTAAAGAGAAAAACAAAACCTTAGTTCCCATTCTATTTTCTTTGGTATCTTGTAGACTTTGCTCCACTGATACTGAATGACATGATTCCACTGTTGAAAGTTGTGATGAAGAATTCTGAGGCCACTCATAATATTTTGCTGTATAAGTTACTGATTGCTTTGCCTGCAGGCTCAAAAAATCCTTTTTTATATCTAACTTCTAGTTACTGTACTAGGATATGTATTGGTGTTGACGATTCTGGGGCAATTTTCTCTGGTAATCACTGCTTCCTTTCAAAGTGAAATTTTAAGTCCTCTTTGATGAATGTTTCTTTCTTTAATAATATATTATATACTTATTTTTTCCATTATTTTTCTTCTCTAATTATGTATCTATCAGATTACCTGTGCCTATCTTCTCTGTCTTTTACATTCTCTGTAATCTTGTTCACCTTTTTCTTTAATTCTATTTCATTTTGTCAGCTTTTCTCATTTCTGCCCCTTCTTTCCTTTACTGTGTTTACCTCAGTGTTTATTTTAATGTAATTTTTCCATTTTTATTCCTAATTTGTGATGGTATTATTTTTTCTTCCACTTCTTTTCTGAGTTTTGCCAGCTATGTGTCACCAGCTCCTATTGTCTCACCACCCTTCCTTGAGTTCTTGCATTTGTGCCTTGTAGCTTTCATTAACAGAAGCAATCCCTTCATTGAGCCTTCATGAAAATTCATGACATAATGTTGGGACAAATTTTCAGCTCCTCCATGGCAACATTGTTATGATGTGTGTTCTTCAACAACTGGTACATTTTACTGCTCCTCTGGAAGTCTTTCCCTATATTATTTTTGTATTGATACTGTGTCCATTTTTTTTTCAGTTATTCGTAAGTAACTGAGTTAAGTTTTTCTCATCTAGTTTACTCGAGAGGGAAAAGTAGACATCTGGGATTGACAAAGTTTCCCTCTTTGCTGCTGCTACAGAGAGAGGCTGCTTTTTACAAATGTCGTTCCTCTAATTTTTGCCTAATCTTTGTGTATTCCTCCATTACTTCCTACAAGACTTATCCAAGTGGGTTTCTGTCATCAGCCCTGTTCACTCCAGTTCTCAAACTGATTGCTGCAAACAAGAAATGCAGGTTTCACAAGTTACGATGAGCAACTCACCTTTAAGAATCATATTTTTCTCAGGTTTTGTGAGATTAGCCACAACTGAGGTCTCTCTACACTTCCCATATTTCTTTCTTTCCTTCTTTTTTGGCAGCTTTATACCTCAATTTCTAAATCTATTGTTATAACCAAAGGAAATAGATCTTGCACTTCCAAGTGAAAGTCTCACTATCAGGTGGTATTTTTTTTTTCTTTTTTTTTTTTTTTTTTGAGACAGAGTCTCACTCTGTTGCCCAGGCTAGAGTGCTGTGGCATCAGCCTAGCTCACAGCAACCTTAAACTCCTGGGCTCAAGTGATCCTACTGCCTCAGCCTCCCGAGTAGCTGGGACTACAGACATGTACCACCATGCCCGGCTAATTTTTTCTATATATTTTTAGTTGTCCGATTAATTTCTTTCTATTTTTAGTAGAGATGGGGTCTCGCTCTTGCTCAGGCTGGTTTCGAACTCCTGAGCTCAAATGATCCGCCCTCCTCGGCCTCCCAGAGTGCTAGGATTACAGGTGTGAGCCACCGCGCCTGGCCCTTCAACGGTCTTTAATAACCAAGTTGAGAAGGAGAGAAAACAGGGCGGACAGCAGCCCTGAGAGCAAAAAAGCTTTTCAAATGGTGGCTACCGCAACAGGAGAGGTTTTCAGAAATGGAGATAACCTAGAAGCTTCTGCTTCCCTGACATCAGCTGAGTCTCTGGAGAGAACTGCCCCTGGGAGTGGAGCTCACTGAGACCACGCTCTCACTATGAAGAGGAAGGGCACTGGGAGAGCAAATGTCCGCTTCCTAAAACGAGAGATGGCACTCGAGTTCCAAAACTGACGAAGCCCTCCCCTGAACTTGCACCCTCCACACCCACAGACCCTAAAGGACTACTTCATCCTAATGCACAGATCCCGGCTTCGAAACAAATTCAACTTCATCACACCAAAATGGCTGACCCTTGAGTCACTCTCTCTCTGTCACAGATAAACAAATTGACTTTAATTAACTTCAGCCACTTACTCTGCTCTTCCTAAATTTTCAGAACTTCTGTTACCCTTTTTTCTCCTATCTCCACTGTTGCAAATCGAAATATAGATCACACACTGAACGCTGGATACAAGAGAGTTTGAAAAACCTGGTTACAAAAGTTTCAGCTCTTGTGATAGAACGAATAGCACAGGAGGGTTTGGAAACATATATTGGGTGCCAAAAGAAATAATATCTGGCAGAGTATATACCATTTTGGCCAATATTCAAAATTTTAACCAGTAGCAATGTAAAAACAATATGATCCTAATATAGAACTATTCCTTATACCAAAATTTTCTCAATCTCTCCCTTAAGAATAAGGATTCAAAATTCTGTGGATCTCCAAACCCATCCCTGAATGATATTCATTCTTCCTTCAGTTCAGTTGCAGCCCCTCTTTGATATTAGTCCCTTAAAACTAATTTATATGAACCACAAGCACTTTATGTAAATTATAAGGGAAGAATAAAAGGAAGATAAGAAGTTCGTGGCTAATATATACAAAGATGTACATAATGAAGCAAGGAAGAAAATATAAATATGCATAACAATTAAAGTTCTCCTTTTTTCAATGAGTCACAAAGTTGTAATTTGCATTTTTGACTTTCTCCTTTCAGTAAACATTCATTGTCGCCTTTCCAGCATTCAGCGGGTGTGGTTTATATCTTTATTCATTGAAACATAGGACACTTTATTGGTCCTATCCATAGTAAGTTGCTGTAGTTTTCCAGGGGGTGTTAAAAGATATCCCCCCAAAACAGCATCTTCTGAGATTCAAACCTGTGCCTGCTTTTCCCCAAAGTTAAGCATTATCATCTTTGGCATTTTCCCAGATATTAAATGTTACAGTATTTCAACAGTAGTTCCAGGAAACGGACCTAAAATAGAAATCTGAGATGAATTTTCTGAGTTGCCTGGGCCTGAGTTAACTGATAACTTCTTTCCCACCCTGGTAGTGGCTCAGTAGGCTCACATTCAGTGGAGCCATGGTGATCCAGAGGGGACCTATACATTGCCTTTAAAACTGAACCTTCCCTCAGCAAGACTGATCACACTGCTGCTGAGTCTCTAACCAGCCAGCAGCAAAGGTCACCACTGACTCACTAATAGGGCTTTATCTCCCAGGGGAACCAGCCAGTCTCCTGGTGGCAGGACAATTGCAGGAAATCCTTTTCAGTATGGAGAGGCCAGAGATTCATCCTCATCATAATAAACCTACAGGATAGGGAGTATTTTTCTCCTCAATGCTTGTAATGCTTCTGTAAAAACCACCATCCTTTGACATCCTGAATGTTTTATTTATTGTAATGGTGTCCCGGGGCACTCACAGGGAGAAGATCTAGAAGTTACTGCAAAAGGTCACATCTGTGAAGCCCATGTGTTTGTGTGCTGCCACCGTGAAAGAAGGCAATGGAGTCTGATTCTTTTCTAGCTCAAAATCTCATACAAATGTATCTTGTTAGCAACATGGGAATTACATTGAGGATTCTTAAAGAAAATAAGTAAGGGCTTCTATCCTTTGCAATACAAGGGAAAGTATAGGAAGGTGTACAGATGACCACCCACTGAAATACAGAAAGGCACTGAAAAGGTTTGCCTGGATGATAGCATGATCTTACTTTCCCTTCTGGTCTTCTGCCCTGATACGCATTGCCCAAGTCAGGTGTTCCTTTTTCATCATCTGTACATTTAGATACATTGTCTTAATTGGTTATAACAACATAGGAACATATTCACATTTTAAAATAGGTGAAAATTTTTTTAGTAATTGAGAACTTCACAAGAATTATTATAATCCCTTCCTACGTCAAAAATTTGATTAGGTACTAGGCACTGAGAATATAGAGTTTAATGACTCAGGCTTCTGGACAAAGGATCCCACAGTTCAGTTGGGAATACAGTTTTAAAAATACTATAAAAAGTCTGATCAACAATATAATGCAGATATTTCAGAAAAGAATGTCTGATTCAAACTACAAGTGAGAGAAAAAGATTTAAAAAAGAATATATTGGTTTAATTGAATCTTAAATGATGAGAATAAATTAGGCAGTCAAAGACAAATGGGAAAGATATTCTCTGAAGGAGGCAGGGTAAATGCTAATTACAACTGTGAAAGCATATGCTCCTATCAGGGAGCAACAAGCAATTCCTAACAAGTAGGGTATTAGGGTGAGGTGGGAATCCTTCCAATCTCTAGAGGAAAGTCAAAAGTCTTTTTCCTACTGAAGCAGTTAAGCTTTGTTGCACATGTGGGGAAAAATGGATTTCTCAGCAACAAAACTAGACCACTCTACTGGGATGGAGTTGAGTGGAAGGGGAAATTTTGCCAATAAGAATAAAGCAGTCACACGTAGAACTGAAAGGGCCATATGTTCTTTTGATTTATATCATTTGCCCATAGAATGCTCCACCTCAAACAACTGCTATGTTAACATAGTTCTGAATAAACTAGAGGAGATATCCAACCTTGGATGATCAGGGTGGAGCCAAGCAGAGCCCATGTTGGAAAGGAGGCAGGAACAGGCCATGGAATACAAAAGTCTGTCCTGGACTTGTTTGTAATGGGAGATTCTAAGCTTCTGTTGGTCCAGCCCAACCCAAAGTAGACAAAAACTAGGAAGAATTTTGTGCACCATGTCCTAGCAATAAATTTCAGTGTGCATTTTCCAGTAATGTTGTCTATGATATACATCAGACTAATAAAACTAGCCACAGACTAGGTGCCTGGTCAAAGGTCTGAAGGAATTAGGTCTTACATTGGCTGTTTACACCTCAAATCAGGTTACGCTCATCACACTCAAAGGCTCTAAGAAAATGATCTATTTTGTAGATTCTTTTACTAATGAAGAAAGTAATGAATAAGATGAAAAAAAGTTCAAAGCTAAAAAAAAATGCAATTATCCAAAGTGGAATAGTCTAAAAGATTTATTTAACTTCATAATCCCTGATCATTTTTTAAATAAATTATTACTCAAATGTTTTGCAAAATTTTACAAGATAGGTGGAAATATCTGATAAGCTCTATATAAGTTGTGCAGACAAAGGTCTGTATCAGTGTTCCAATATGTATAATCTTGGCACTATTCTCTCTGCAAAAATTAGTCTCACAGCTTAGAATGTAACTTATGGTACTGTTTTTTGGTGTTACATAGATACTATGAAGTATTTTTGCCCGTGAACTGCTAAAGGGGTCCTATCTATCTCTATCTAATTTTGAGCTTTATCACTAATAGGCACTTTGTAGAGCTTTTCTTAGTACGAGACGGTTTTATTTTACATGCTGTAAAATCACGGTTCAAAATTACCTGAGTAAATTTATTTTCTTTAACAAATGCTTTATAAATATTCATTTAAAAAGTCATGTTTATAAATTGAAATGGTCCTTTGTAAATGTCCAATTACAATCATTTGACAAGTATAAATACACTTTGTGGCAAACAATACCCTGATTTATGCAGATCCCATTAGATATGACTGTGAACTATAATTATCCTAGTGGACTATAATTTTGCCTGCCCAGTCATTCATAGAGTTTAATACACTCAACTGAGACTGAATTTTTGAAGCTGTTTCTAACAGTGGCAATGATGTATGTGTCACCACCCTTTCTAATTCTGTTTTTGCCTGAATAAATAATCTCAGCTAGGACCTCATTCATGCCATTTTACTCAACTCAACATGTTCAAAACAAAATAAGAATAATATTAATAGCAAGTCACTTTTGCGCAATCAAAAGCACTTTTTTTGCAATCTTTGTGGGTACTTTTTTCTTTTTAGTTTATTTGATCATTAGAGGTTAAACACATTGGTAGTTAAATTATTGCCTTGATGAAGTAAATTGCCTCTTTTAGAGAATATTATATATGGGCAAGAAATGGCAGCTAACATTTGGATGTCAAGTTTGAACAAAAAATTGCATGTTTACGTTCTTATTTTGAATTCATGACCTATCATTTCTCTTAATGTGGTAGATAAAATCAGTTTTTAGAATTTAATATGTTTTTAGTAATAGCTAATATCAATGTATAATCCAACTTCATCATAAGAGAGCATATAAACAGAGTCCCTATAACAAGGTGTTTGCTTGACACCAAACAACCAGACTATTTCAACAAATCACCTGTTTTGATACCATTTAAAAGTAGGAGGATGTGAACACAATGTTAAATAGCACCATGCTGATTCTAAACAGTCTTCATGACTTGCAGTTTTTGAGTGAACATTACAGATAGTTGTTGAATACAGCATCACTTTTTATAATTTTAGATGGCATTCTATGGGGAACACAGGCTACTGTCATAAAGCAATCCTTTCATTTCTTTGCAACCGAGTACTAAGATTCAACACAGGGAAATTCTCCTTTCCAAAATTTTACTAGAATTGCACTATTCTTATTAAAATTTTGTAATACAAAAGTAAGGTAAGCTTACAGTAAAATAGGAAATTATAGAAGTTAATGAAGAAATTTTCAATTAAATTTGTAAAGGCGAAATACTTATTTCACAATGCAAATCATTTTTCTTAGTCATATTGTCAGGGGTCAATTCCAGATTTGGTGTGTTTTTCCCTGGTTCTTGGTTCCCGGTACAAAGAATGGTTACTGATACCGAGTTGAGGGAACAAATGAGCAAACCAAACAGATATCAGCAAGCTAAACAGTATTTATGGAGCACAGAACGTCCTGGAGAAGGGGCGGGTCTGTCTCCACAAGGGGAGAAAACCCTGGTTTGGAAAGGGGTCTGGTTTCTTATCCTAGTTTCTTAATAATATATTAAGCTGGGGGTGGATTATTCATGAAGTTTAAGGAAAGTGGTATAGAGTTCCTGGAATTTCTATCTCTCCTCTTTTCTGGATTTATAAAGTAGTTTCTGGGGGTTGCCATGTCATTTGTAAACTGCTATGGCGCAGGTGGTTGTCACTTTTACTATGCTAATAAGGAGTAGTTCACTTTAGGTCACTGCCAGCTCGTCTGTGCGCATGCGCCCCAAGTTGGTTGTTTGTGCAGTTGGGCCATCCCTTAGGTTCGTGGGTTTCCTACCCTTTTCTAACTGGCCAACAACAGTATGTCTACCAAATCAACCTCACCTCACCTCCGCACCTGTTTCCCATTCCTCCTGGTCCCTATTTAACAATAGCTAAACAACCAAAGCTACTGCTCCCTGAAGATGTTTAGAGACTCTCATTGGCATTTGTCCCTGAACTGCTTTCTACAAAACAAATTCAGCTGTTTGGTGATATCTACTTTTAGAATCTGCCTCCATTATCATTATAGGGGCACTATTATTATTACACCCTGTTGTGCTGGGACACCCTTGTACACAAGAATGGTGAGCTCTGGACCTTCAGAATGGATATTTGATACATCCTAAATACACTGTTGTGTTGATATGTCCCAAATACAAACATATCATAGACATTTAATAAAAACACATTTTTCAATTCTTTCTTATAAACTTATCTCAAACTTAAAGTCAGTCATGAGCCCATCAGCAACCACGCATGGTATAGTCAAGGTAGGGAACAAATGTGAATTTTAAGGAACAGCTGCACTTATAAAATGCAGAGAATTTAAAATCTACCATCCTGTGATATGAGGTATGTGTGCAAGATATTCCTTGAAGAATTTTTTTCCCAGGACGTTGACTATTTTTTCCCCAAGGGGCTTTTAATCTCTTTTGCTTGCAGATCTGTCTAGCCACCTCGGTTCACTCTCAGAAGTCCAGAAATGTTTGCAACCCTGCAAAGAGCTCAGTTTAGAATCATGATGGACTTCTGCTACACAATCAAATTATAAAACACAATGTTTCTTAATTCTCTGTATACCATTATATATAATGATATATATTTACTCATTTCCTCCCTCATCCCTAAACTTTTGTGTTTTTATGTTTTGTTGTCTTGAATGTTTTACTGTTTTTCTTGCTTGTATTAAATGATCATTTTGGATCACTTTATTGTTGATATTTAGAGAGATTTTCTTTATTTTCAATTTTATTTACTTGGAGTTAAGATTAAGGAGAAACTTCAACCCACTTGATGTTTTTTTTTTTTTTTTCCCCAGGACAATTGTAATGTGGTAAAAAATGCTATGCTCTTAAATTGCTGTGGTCTATGACCATTAAACTTCTAGGCAATTTTGAAGATGATGTATTATATGCTACTTCAGAGGATGCTTGAGATGAAGTCCCTTCCGCAATAAGAAATTACAGTTTCTACAAAACTGCTTTATAACACCATGTTTGGTTCATAACTTCTGTGTTCACCTTTGGAAACCACAAAGTCCCAAATTCCACATTAAATGATATTAAAATATTAACTATTTTGCCTAGGATAAAATGCTTTTTTAAGATTTAAAACGCGACAAAACAATGTCATAGGCTCATTCATGCTCCATCTGTTGTTCCTCTCTCTCCAATGGCAACCTCAAGGCACATTAAACATATTGAGTGCTTCTTAAAAAATGCCAGCACAATAGGCCCACTCTGAGAGATGAAATCAGAAGAGTTCAAAAGTAAAAGGAATATTCTCTTTCTCAGTAGGCTGGTTAATTGTATGTACATTCATTTGATTGATTTTTAACACGGATGGAAAGAAAGCTACTTTTCAGTGCAGAAACAATTACGGCAGGGACTGCTATCCTTTACTGAATGAACAATGCTATTTTTAAAGGAAGAAAATTACAAAGGTTTGTTTCCTGCTGCTAATTTTGCTAGGGCACTGAATTAGTATGATACTGCTGGGAGCTGCAGGAGACCTTTATGATACATGAGCAGGAAGGAGGCAACCCGGTGAGTAGCATTAATCATCAAAAGCCCCAGTTGGTGAGTGTGTCAACAAGGGGCTAGGGAGAGATTGCCCTGGGCCCCCACCCCCCAAAGTCAGTAAGGTAGGTGATTTTAAGTAACAGCTAAAGTGGCCCAAATCATTGATTCATTTTTGACTTGAATCATTTAGAGGTAAGAAACAAAATTCTTGGTGAGAACAGTAGTTATATTAAAGGAAAATCAACAACTAAATTAGTTCATCTCTATTTTCCCTTTTTTAGCTCTGTATCTGATTTGTATGTTTGTTAGAGCTGCCTTAACAAAGTACCACAGACTGAGTGGCTTAAACAATGGAAATGTATTGTCTCTCAGTTCTGGAGGCTAGAAGTATGAGATCAAGGTGTGGGTGGGTTTGACTCCTTTGGAAGACTGAAAAAGAGCCTGTTCCAGACCTCTCCCCTAGTGTCTGGTGGTTTCCTAGCAAACTTTGGGGTTCCTTGTCTTGTAGAAACATCACCCTATCTCTGCCTTCACGTTCACATGGCATTCTGTGTGTGTGTGTGTGTCTAATCTCCAAATTTTCCTTATTTATAAGGAGAATAGGCCTACCAGATTATGGCTCACCCTAATGATCTCATTTTAATTTAATTACCTCCAAAAAGACTCTATCTCCAAACAAGATCACATTCTGAAGTACTAAGGGGTAGGATTTCACATATCTATGGTGGGGAGGAGCACAATTCAATTCACAACACAATCATAAAAGAATTCGTGAGTAAGTCAAAATTTTAATCTATATCCGAAACAATTTAAAGTTTGCTTGAAGGATGAAACATATGCTTATCAAAAAGTTTGCTAGGGGCCAAGCATGGAAATATGGACATATTAAAGCTCTCCGAAATATTTGCAAATTAAAACATTTTTCATTGTATCATCTATAAAGGTAGAATCATTGAATGTTAGCTTTAGAACCCTATTTTTTCTTTTTTACATAAGGAAATCAAGGTCACTGTACTGATGAAAATCTTAAAGAAATTATAATGTTAATCAGAGGTAGAACATGCTAGTTCAGTATAAATCCTAACAGAACACCTGTCAGGTTGCATGCAGTCTGAAATGTCAGTTTTGGGTGCACTCTTGGCCGAAAGCAAGGTAAGCACAAAAGTGATGTTTATTGAGGAGAGAAAGATAGGATTATATTGCAAGAGCAAGATACAGGTTTACAGAGCAAGACACTCAAATCACAGATGACAATCAGACCCATTGTCATAGCAGAAAAGAGCTTGGTCATGGTCTGGGTCTTGTTTTATGGTGTCTGGATAGTGGTTCAGATGTCATCATGGAACCACTTTTATGGACAGTCAGGAGTTATACAACCCGAGTCTCACTGCACATGCAGATCTCCCATGAGCCTCTTTGAAAGCCCATTTGGTGGGGGTGAACTGTAACAGCACCCACTTTCTTCCGTAGGAGACCAAGAATCCCTCATTACCTAACACACCCAAAATAGAGGGCAGACACAGTTTATTCTTTCTAGGTGTGTTTTGTATTTATCAGGTCTTTCACCTTCCGGTGGCTACAAAACATGCATGTTTTTTAAAAAATTTGCTGTATGAATAAAATCATAATGTGTTGGTTCTAAAATGAAGAGTAAATTTTAAATATACACATGGTACCTCTGTAGACAATAAAGTTTTCATTGAAGAAAGAATATCTGTCAAAGAGAATTTGCATTTTGTGTGCCAATGCTGAACCTAAGAGAATCATATTTGAAATTTCATGAGCCATGTCATATCTCCATTGCTGTTAAGTCCACTGAAGGAAAAATTGGATATAAGGGTTATTTTTCTCTTTATAGGTGGAAAATACCAATGTAAACATGGTAATGCTTTCAATTCTCAGTGACCATGTTGGATTCATCTTGTAAACACATTTGGTTTCCATACCATCCATATGTCTTAAAATTGCCAATTATCCTAATAGAAAACTATTTCCCCAAACAGCTTACATACAGACTTTTTTTGTTTGTTTTTTGTTGCTGTTTTGTGTTTACTTTTTTTAAGCCATGTGGCTGAGGAAGGCCTATTCGCATATGTATACTCTTCCTTCAATCTGGTTTAAAACATGGGATTTTGGGCTCCCTAAGGCTACTTCCAATGGTTAAGTACCGAGTAGCAAGCCTGACCATTGACCTACTCCCATATTCAGCTAATTAGGTCTGACCAGAAAATCTGACTCAATCACAATATTGTGCAATTCATTTCTCCTCCAGAATTTTTCGAGCTTTTCTAGAATATTGCATATCCTGCTGCTGTGTCATTTAACTGCATTTAGTCAAATGAGGAATTTTAATGCATTTTATTACGATGAAAGCAGGCCAAGTTTGTCAACATGAAACAGCAACTATGTTACAGTATGACAACTTACATGGGCACTTTATAAGTTCGTTAAGTATGCTTGCCCTGCCTAATTTTTTTTTCTTTTAGAAAATTTAGTTTTCAGAAGCAGATCGGCAGACATTAATGTTATTTTTAGCAATGAGAGTTCATATTTATAAATATTTTTAAAAATATCTATCAGAATGCTAAAAGAATTTTGATTATTAGAAACGCAATAAATTAACAAATTTCTTTATAGTTAAATTTACTGCTCTTACCAATGCTGACTCCCTGCAGGACCTACCATAATGTGTTCCACATTGTGGATATGAATAATCAATAATTTCTTCAAGCTTTAAAAAAAGTGCACTAGACCCTTTCCAAAGCAGTTAAAATTGATCATCCCATTTAGTGATCATAGAATCCCTAGGATGGAAGTAGGTACTACTATCAGAAAAGGGTACATAACTTGCAAAATATTAATATAATAGAATAAAGATAGGTTTTGCACCTAGCCTGTCTAACTTTAGAATCCATGATATTATCATTATGATACCTCATTACTTTTTCAATGTGAAAACATGTAAAAAACAAAAAGCTGGAAAGCACGTTTTGTTTTTATTACAGAATAATCTTATACTGCAGGGTGGCATTGAAGTTTTTGAGAAAGTCTGTGAGATTGTCAAACCAATGGCATCACTTCCTTAGACTGGGTGAAGGCAGCCTTGGTGTTGTCCTCTAATGAATTTGTATTTAGAATTATGGGCATCAGATATGTTTGCAATGATTTAGCAGGTGTGTACTATCTTAGGTTCTTCATCTGAAGAATTCTTAAATAAAAAAATGTTAAGTAATTACTCACCCCGCAAAGAACCTAAATGCTGAAGTTTTTATGTTTTCAGGGTCTATTTATGTGTGGAACAGCAATTGTGAAAGAGAATTTTGGATTATCTAGTTTCAAATCATTATTCAACAGATTTTTAAAAAGAATCTCAGTATCTTGACAATACTCAATTTATTCTGAACTGTTATTTGATATAGATACAAATGTATTGAATCCATGGAGATATAATTAATACAATGGAAACAAGCCCTGTGAAAATACATAGCCCCTAGATGTTAATTTTGATAACAATATGCTATTTATTTGACCATACTTGAGTCATACCTCCTGGTACTGGATGCATTTCCTCATTTAAAAGCCATTATTATTTGGAAAATTGAGTAGCAGGTGTATGCAATGCTATTGATTTTGGTTCCTTTTTAGAAAATCTCAATTTTGATAAAATTTCAATGAAGAAGTTCTTCTAAAATTTGCTATTGATTTTTAAGGAGTGGAAAAGTGCAAATAATAACGGTTTAAAATAAGCAGTGTGAAATCTAGATTTTTAAAAAAAGATCGTGATAGCTATAGGAGGGTGGTAGATATAATTGACATGGGAATTTAAGGAGCAAATCTGCTGTGAGGAAAATAAAAGAGGAACGTCCACTGTATTTATTTAGAACTGATTACTTTGGCTAATTTCCACTGTTGTAGAATTACTCAGTTAAAGGATCTTTTGGTGTGGGATGGTTTCTTCTGTTCCCTGATATTATAAGGTATTTCTGACCTTTTGGTAAATATGATTTCGAGATTTAAAGAGCAGAATAAGCAGATTCAGCTGCATCTGGAAAATTGGGAGGTTTCTAATTGTCTCAGTTAGTCTGGGCTGCTAGAATAGAACAGCATAAACTGAGTGGTTTAAACAACAGAAATTTATTTCCTGTAGTTCTTGAGGCTGAGAAGTCTGAGATCAGAGTGCCAGAAGGGTTGTGTTCTGGTGAAGGCCTTCCTCCTATTTGCAGAAGGCTCTCTTCTTACTGTGTCTACACATGTTGGAGAGCAGGGGAGGGGCCAAGGGAAAGATTCCCTTTGCCTTCTGAAGTTTGACTGCAAATCAACTAACAAAAGGCATATAAATTTTATTTTAATATGCATAGCATGGAGGAATCACAGGAGAATGATTACCCAATAACCCAGTGGGATACAGATGCTTATATACTTTTATTTCATAGGGTAAAGGGAGATGAGGAAATGTGGATAATTTTAAGGGGGGTAGTAAATTATTTTTAGGAAGATTCAATGGGCTTGGAGAACATAAAACGGCAAAGTATATTGGTCCTGCAGAGTGGACAATGCTTTGTGACAAAAGTCTGTTCAGTTGTGTTGACAGACTTTAGTCTTTCTTCCTGCAATATGAATTCAGTTAATGAAAACTCAGGGAAAGTACCAGAAGTAATTGTTTTCTTCTTGGGTAGATCTGGTTGAAACAAATAAGAGAGTATCAGGGTAAAACTTTTTCCAGCATCTGCTGGTCTCCAAGAGCCTTTAACTTAAAATAATCGGCCTACTGAGGTGCCATATTTTAGCGTGAAATTCCCTGTTCTTTAGTGAAGAGAGAGGAAGCAAGCTTTCTCCTACTCTTGCTATAAAGGTACTAATCTCATCCCTGAGGGCACGACCCCCATGACATGATTACCTCTCAAAGGCCCCATTTTCAAATACTATCACAGATTAGATTTGCAATATGAATTTTGGTGAGGACACAAAGATTCAGTCCATAGCACTAGTTATTTTATTGTCTTTCGAATTGTGCCAACTATCGTGCTGAAATCTTACAATCATAATACAAAACACTTCCTTGATTAAGTACTAGTTTAGCTTCCTCCAAAAGCTAGCATACATGTGTGTATGGTCTGGAGTGTTGTTGATTTATGAATAGAACAGTTGGACAAATACATGTTAGTCTAGAGTTGCGACTGTTGTGAAGGACTTAAGCATGCCTGAAACACTGGCCTGTGTATTTTGGAAACAATATAAATATCACCCATTATATGATGTACCCTGATACAAAAGGGTGAAGTTAATATTGGGCATCATGGAATAATATCAACATTTTTTAATGGGCTGAGAAGAAATGTAGTTATGCAGAATATTCTCATTCCAGATTACATAGGAGAAGCCAGTCTTCTGGGTCTGGTGCACCTATATGGCCAGTAAGGAAGTCATGGCTGGGTTCTAATCTGTGTCCCCATGAAAATATTAAAAAATATCTTGTCCATCCTATCATTTAGTTGGGAGCACTGGTTGCTCATTATGTAGCATTTAGCTGAGAGTCTTTGCAATAATTTTCTGACGGTGACTCATTCTTGAAAAGAAGAAAGGAGGATGCCCTTATTCTATAGCTTACCAGCCACCTATATCTTCCTTCTAGGGGTGAAAATAGATTGCAGATTTTCTTGTATTATTGTAAGCAGCACTGTGAAACTTTCTTGGAAGGGTGATTAGAAAACGTCTGTAATCTTCACTGAGAGGACCCCCCATTTGCATATCTTCTCCTCTCTGGCCATCAGGATGCAAGAAATGTGACCCTTCTGATTTCTTTTCTAGAACCCATCTTGGTTCATAAAAGTATTACAGCTTTATGTGGAAGCCAAATGGCTTTTTAACGGCCTTCCCAGCATTTCTCTGGAACACAGGAAAGAAGATGTTGTCAGGGGAAGCTGTGTTTTCACAGTGGTGAGAGGTGAGATCAGGGAATTCCAAGAACAGCTTATTCTCAGTTAAGAAAATATGATATTGAATGTGTGCTGGTTTTCTCTCTAGTGCCACATTCTTAAGCCTCAGGAGTTGGGAAATGTCCACTAGCTCACCAACGTTGTTTCTGTCAGGAGTATACACTTGGTCTCTGGCAAATTATCACAAGGTCCTGAATTCATTCTCTTTTTTTAAACCTGTCTAGGTTTTAAAACTATCTAGATTTCACAAGAGCTAGCAAATCAGGTTCTGAGGAAACTACAAGGCAGCCGTGTCATGAGACAGATTCTAAGAGATAAAAAGTAGTGGGACAATCTAAGTAAAATCTATATGGAAATCCCAGCTGTGTTAGGCTGCCAACACAAATAACAATAACAAGGAAAAAGTCAGGAACAAACAGGGTAGGGCGAAGAGCTGAGAGATATTACGTGGAAGAATGAACAAAACAGAAAAACGTCGTGTACAATCAAGGAAGGAAGAAAGAATCAAATGCCCGTCACTGTCGTTTATTGCTTGGCAAATGCCTGGTATGTATTGGATTCCGAGTGGCAAAATACCTGGACTGTCATAGGTAGAGGTAGAGAGTGTTTTCATTATTGAAGTAAATGATATCACTCAAGAGGCCGATGGAAGTGAGAAAAGAAGTCAAGATAGACCGCAGGAGAGCATGGGTTTCTAATTAGTGAACCAAAGAAGAAAAACCTGCAAAGAAGGGTGGAAGAAGGGTGGACCAATGGTGCCAAGAAGAGGAGTGTTCCAGCATGGAGGAACTAGTGCTAAAAAAAGCTAAATGCTGAAAGGGATGGGGACAGCTGGAAAATGCCAGTGACGGTGGCAATTAGGTAGCCATTGGTTTTGTGTCAACCACTGCAAGGCAGTGGCGTGGCAAGAGTCAGAGGTGTGAGGGAGTTAGTAAATTCAGGTGTGAGAGCAAAGGAGCAAACAGGAAAGGAGCTGATTTGAGGGAGGATCGGTTATTCTAATGGAAGGGAATTGCTTACATATGTAGGCACAGAAGGTGATAAAGAGGTAAAAATCTAAGTAGGTTTTTTTAAA
This sequence comes from Propithecus deckenii coronatus, assembly GCA_963574665.1. Taxonomy (NCBI): domain Eukaryota; kingdom Metazoa; phylum Chordata; class Mammalia; order Primates; family Indriidae; genus Propithecus; species Propithecus deckenii. The sequence continues at coordinate 40,707 of CAUYQY010012372.1, forward strand.
ACATATAAAATCCTAGTTTTATATAAAATTTTATATTACTATTTCTTTGTACAATGGGGTTTGGTGAAGCAGAGCTTGAAAATTAATTTATGTTTCCATGATTTAAGTTGAAAAATAAGTAATGCGAAATAAACTGAAAGTTGGTGAGTTTTTAAATCAAAATATTATGATGATGTGACAGAAAGTTACACTAGACTTGCAGAATACCCCTTCTCCCCTCAGCCTTCTCTGGAAACCGGGTGGCTCTGTGGCCAGTTCCAAAGGAATCAGATTATGTGGCTAGTGGTTTAGGCTTCAAAGAGATGCATTGGAATCTATGTTCAGGAGACAGGAGCAGTGAAGACCAGCCCATTCTGCACACACATATTCCCACACATACACACATGCACATACATAAACATACATCATGCCTATGTGTACTTTAACATAGTTGGGAATTCCTGGACAAATAACACTGAGAATAAAGGTGGAGGTATGTGATATGCTTGATTTTGTTTTGTTGGTCATTTGGAAAAAGAATACCTGAACCCTCCTAAGAATACTACTTATAAGACTTCTCCACATTCTAAACACATGAGTAAAAAGGACAAATGGTTTTGCATCCTCATTATAATTAATTAGGATATTTTTAAAATGCAAAGAATATAATACAGGTCACCCATTCTTGTGTCATTCCAGGGGCTATTGTTAATATTTTAGTGCTTTTACTTGGAAAATTTTGAATGTTATTTGAATATGGTAGAAATATAAGAAACAATCTACTTTCATTTAAGATATGAATAATCAATTTCCTGTGTTATAAAACTGTGTAAAAATATTTGCTATAGTTTTATACTATTCCATCATTTTCCAGCAAAATAATGTATATAAGTATGTCTTGGTGTCGAAATTTAGATATAAATTAAACTATTGTAGACATTCTGTACATTTTTATTGTATTTCAAAATTCTACTGGCTATATATTCTCAGAAGTAAAGTTATTAAGCCAAATATATAAAAATTTAAATGAATCTTGATACAACAAAATTTTATGCAAATATAGTAACCAGTTTAAATTACCACTTATGCAAAAGAATGCATGGTTCTCTTTGTCTTCATAAACTTGTCTATTCACACTAAATATGTTTTCTTTTACTAAAAATGTTATTGCCCTTTATATTAAACATTACATTTTAACTAGAAAAAATTACTATATATTTACAACTTTTGGTTTCTCCTCGATGATAATATATGCTCATGACTTTGCAATATCATCTATTTACTTATCTAAAGTTTAGAATGCACTTAGGAGTGCCCTCGTCATTGGAATCTGCTGATTCACAAAGGAACATGTATGTGGAAAGTGTAGGGAGAAGAGGACCTGAGGATTGGGGGAAAAGAACAGTTGAAGTGAATATTTTGGGACCTATGCTAAGAAGTCATTAAAATGAGAAGAGTTTGAGGTTCATAGACTGGGTGAAAAAATGGTCCAATGGACTGAAGATCTCAATGATACTAAAGAACAGAGTAGTTGCCTTAAAGGAAACAGAAGCCAGTGGGATATTAAGTCTATTTTCATTAGCCCCTGGGCAATAAAGTTTATGTTTGCGGTTTGAGTACCCTCAGTGACGCTGAGGTCCGTGGAGCGGTGATAGGAATGGGGAGGAAGAGAAATCACTGGAAATGAAGTGAAAGGAACCTGGGGCTTCTGGACATAATATGTAATTCACACATTCAAGCTCATGGAAAAAATTGTTCTGAAGTCTCTGAACTACGAAACAAAACTGAGCAATGGAGAAGCATCCAAATATCTTAAGTTTCAAAGTATTTTTTTTTCCTCATAATAAGAAAACAATCATTTTTAAGCCATAATGGGTAGTCACAGCAATGCTGGAGGGTTCTCCCAGCCAGGTGGGATGTGAAATATATATTTTTAAGACTGTAGGGCAAATATTTTAATATTATATGTAAAACCATATAATATGATTTCTTTGAATTCTTTCTTCATTAACTAGATTTGAGTTAAACACTTTTTATGTTTGCCCAAAAAATGACATGAGTAATTTCCCATTGCACAATGTCATGAGGCACATAATACCATCTTGTCCTTATCAGTGATGCTGTTTGATCATTTTATCTTGCATTGTCTGCTAAATCCCTCCATTGGAAAGGAAAAATTTTCCTTTGATATTATATAAATCATATGTGGCATGATGCTTCAAACCTGTATAAATGATTTAAATATTTGTTGATAATTTTCTAAGTCTCTTTTCCTCTTACATACATTAGCTGATATTCTTCTGTTTAAAAAAAAAAAAAAAAAAGAGAGATTTCCTCCTTCCCAAATCTTTTATTTTTTAAAGTAGCACTTGGACTCATACATAATATGTTATAATTCAAAGTGTTATAGTTGGTTCTCCTATTGTTTTTATGTTGTTTACTAGTCTCTAATTTGGTCCCCAGGGGCTCCTTTCTAGCAAGATCCCTTGTACATCGCACATTCCCATTTGTTTTGGAGCACGTGCTTGTTTCTGGATCTCTTTTCTTTTTTTAAATGATTACTTAGTTGTCAGAACACCATTCACTAAAAATTGAATTTATTAATGAGAACCCTCTAACCAAAGAGTTTAACACTGATTTATGATGCCGTATTTACACACATATAAAATGTAGTTTTTTAAATGAACTTTTCTTTTTTCATAAGAGATTATGCTTTTTTGGGCTTGAGTTATAATTGGTAAACTTCATTCAATAAACAGAATTTATATGTAAAGGAGTAAATATTTTTTAAAACACTTTACCCAACAATCAATTTTCCTTTCTCTCTTGTTCTCTCTCTCTCCCATTCTCAATCTTATTTTACACTTAATCTTACAACAAATGATTATAAAGACATATAAAATTGAGAAGACATCTATTTTTCGTCTTATGTGTACTTATTTTGGTGTAAGAATTCTGAAAAACAGTAAAATAAATATTATCCTGTTTAAAATTTATCTCACTTCCTTTAATTTCATGCATCATGGTTTTTCATTTGTCCTATATTATCTCGTGTCTTTGAAAAAAGTATTATTTCGATATTATCAAAACGATGCAGTTTATGTTCACTAATTTTACTAGAATGGCAGGCTAAGTGGGTCATCTTAAAAATTATAATTCCCATGAACACAACTATAAAAGAATACAATATAATGGCACTTTTTAACTTTATTCATTAAGCTTCAAACTAGTAACAAATTTGTAGAATTGTAGAGCAAATTAGCCAAAACTGTTTTATTCGATTCTAATTATAATTCTGTCCTTTGTAAACAAATATGATAGCACTGACACAACATCCATAAATAATGTACTCTATGTGGTTTCCCAGCATGGTGATGGATTTTCATGGATTCATTCACATTTTCTTAACCAAACTCCCTAGTGATCGGTGTGGCTCAAGAAAAATCGTTTTCCTGAGAGCTAGTTATTTAGCCTGAGTCAATCTGTGTCCCAACTAGCTGCACTAAATTTACATTAATTCACTGTTGCCTCTAAGAAGAATTGATTCTGAAAAATTTAAAAAAAAAGAACTTATAAAAATTTGAAAGACCATGGAATGTTCATTGTAGTGCAATTATAAAGAATTCACTGCAAAACTTGAATTTGAAAATCTACAAGGTAATTAATTGGAAAATATAAAGATTGTGCCAAATCCATATGTGTAAAAAAAACATTGATTTTAGGCCTTCAAGCTTACATTTAAGTTGGCTATCCTATCATTTATTTTTGTATTCACTAAGGCACTGAAAAAAATTTAATTGACCAACGTACATGAATAAATAAATAAATAAATTTTAAAATTTTTATTTGAAATGTTAGTACCTTACATTTATCACTAGAAACTTCATTTGGCTTCTGCACCCCATTACAGTTTTTGAATTAATGTGGATAAACTGATAATCCTAAACTGATAGCTGTAAAGATTAGTTTAGTTTTATCAACTACTTATTTCACTCTAAGGAATATTTCAATATAGTAGGAATTACAATGTTTTTCCTGTACAGACCACAGTATTTGAGCTGCCTACCCACAAACTGAAGCCTCAGATAACACTGGAAATTTACTGGGAAGGATAATGATACCAAAGTCTCCATACTCAGATAGCCTGCCTATTTCTAATACAATGAAGAAATGATGATGGTCATGTGTGCTCAGCTTCCTTCTAGGTTCCTCTATTTTCTATTGGCTGTACTATGGCATGTTGCTCACCACAAAACAGTGAGAACCGTTTACAACCAGAGAAATTAACACCATACAGGTAAATCTGAGATGCTTGATCTGAAAGACAGCAATACGTTCTGACATCTGTCAGAACAACTAATACCATGGATGTTTTCTATTCTTCTGAAGGGAGCACTCAAGAAGGATGCATATAAAGTATAAAAGAATGAAGAAGATTCCAACTTAATCAGCCATTTCAGTAATCTCAGCCCTTACGATTCAATGGAGTGACTGAGGTCAAGTAAAATCAAGCAAAATCGGAGTATTAACACTGTCTTTCTTGGCAAAGATTAAGACTAAGAACTGATAGCTGATCTCATTGGACAGCTGATCCCAGAACAATATGGGCATCTTTTAAAAAGAACTCCACAATGTCCTTTTTATTTCTGCAATTATGTTTTCTTTCATATATTGATTACACAATGGGTCTTCCTTAATTTGTAACTAGCATTTGGATATCTACTGCAGAAAGCTTGTAATTCATACGTATAGAGAACTTCATTGTTCACTTAAATAATGTCAATATTGCACCTTTCTTTATCCCATCCTTCTTTTTCATTTTTATCTCTTGGATCTACGAATAAATAGTAGCACTGTCTAATAAAGGATCTGTGATTCATCAAGCTGTAAGTATTAAAAGGGAGTAAATGCATTAACAATGAGCACTTTTTACTGTAAGATTTATGATCAAATTAGGTGAAATTTGTTTTACTTTTTATAGAAAAATAAAGAAGGAAAAGAACATTAGGCCTATGTAATCCTTAAATCAGGCTTTTTGGTAGGTAATTTGCACAAATTATATATCATAGAGTCCTCTCAGAAAAAAATGCAAATGTTATTTAATGCAAAGATTTGGTACCCTGATCTAATTACTGAATGTCTCAATTTAGACTACATATCTAGTAAAATTTGATAAGGGAAAAGAACTCATTAAGTGATTTTAATAACAACTTGACTTAACTCAATAAAGTGCAAACATTACAAGATGCTTTAGCTCCTTAAGAGAATGCATACATTTGGGAGAATATTTCTCTTATCTAAGATCCATGCTCCCTGTTTGGTCCCTGTCTAGAACCGTGTGATAGGCAGTCATAGTTTTCTTAATTCTTTTTAGGTTTCTCAATTGAGAAAAACTTAAGTAAAATGGATTTCACCACAAAAGCACAAAAATAGTAAAAAAAATTTTTATCAAAATTGTTTTTAAACTTTTCTTTAAGACCAGGGTTTCTCTACCTTATGAGAATTGATAAAGTAGTACTAATGGACAGGGAGAGATAATCCCCATATTTATTCACCCTCTAAGGCATTTCTTACATTAAGTGCTTTTCTCTTTTGATGAATCCAAATGAAGGGACCAATGACTCTATCAGTGAAGGAGTCTAGGCTGTTTGTTAATTCCAGGGGAGAATAAGACAGTTTCTGAAGCTTTGGAGCAGCTGTCAAAGGATGAAATTAAACGAAATACTTAAGTGTAACCTGCTCTCAAGTTTACCGTGCTTTAGTCCCTTAAGTCCAAGTTTATTGAAAACTGAAACAACGATTTCACAAGTATGCTCTTGGCTACAAAACTGTGAATATTACTATACTGTTGAGAAACCATAGAGATTTACAAAATCTACCATAATAGCTGGCTGCTCTTTTAAAAATTTTGGTTATTGTGAAACAAACACAGAATTAGAATTTTTTTAAAAAAAACTAACAATTGTTGGTATTTCTTGCACGATTTTTTTTTATGTTTCATACTACTTCTACCTGTTCTTTCATGATTTACATATATACTTTAAATAATTGTATCAATATTACATACTATGACAATTTTTTTTTTTTTTTTTTTTTTTTGAGACAGAGTCTCACTCTGTTGCCCTGGCTAGAGTGAGTGCCGTGGTGTCAGCCTAGCTCATAGCAACCTCAAACTCCTGGGCTCAAGCGATCCTCCTGCCTCAGCCGCCCGAGTAGCTGGGACTACAGGCATGCGCCACCATGCCCGGCTAATTTTTTCTATATATTTTTTAGTTGTCCAGTTAATTCTTTCTAATTGTAGTAGAGACGGGGTCTCGCTCTTGCTCAGGCTGGTTTTGAACTCCTGAGCTGAAACAATCGGCCCGCCTCGGCCTCCCAGAGTGCTAGGATTACAGGCGTGAGCCACCGCGCCCGGCCGCAAGAGGAACATTTGATGAGCTTTTTTTTTCATCGTTCCAGCAAACAGAGGGTGCACTGGGGCATGGCAACCATAGAGGAGAGTCTATCTGGATTTGGGGAGTGTCTATAGGTCTCTGGATCCATACCTCAGTGATTGGTTATTATTATCCATGGTAGTGCTTATCCAGAGCTA